>CM055437.1:2490150-2536667 GCA_029228465.1 Salix viminalis
TGTGTGTGTTCTTCCACTTCACCAATGGCTTCCAACCCAATTACCCCTGTCAGTATGCACAACCTTGTCACCATTAAACTTACAAAGGATAACTATCTTTTGTGGAAAGCTCAAATAGAACCTTACTTACGTGGGCAAAGATTGTTTGGCTATGTCGACGGTTCCATAACCCAGCCACCCACTCACATTAACAATCCTGCTGCAGCTACGTCTGAAACTGCACCTACTCAAATACTCAACCCCAACTACACTGTATGGTTCGATCAAGATCAAGTGGTGCTCAGCACACTGGTCTCTTCACTGTCTGAAAATATTCTAGCACAAATGGTGGGAATCTCCACCTCCAGAGAAGTTTGGGTTGCCCTGGAGACCATTTTCTCCTCCCACTCTCGTGCCCGTGCCATGCAGACTAGACAAATCCTTTCACGTCATCAAAAAAGGAAACCCGAGTCAATCTCTCGATTATTTTTCGGGAAAATCAAAACTCACGGGCTGACACTCTAGACTGCTATTGGTGAGTCTTTACTTCCCCCATGAATTTCAGTCCTATTTCTCGAGTGGACTTGACTCCACCTATGATGCAATTGTCATCTGCTATAATCACTCGATCGAGCCAATGAACGAGAAGATCTATTCGACCACCTTCTCAATTTTGAGTTACGTCTAGAACATCACCACTCGACGCTTGAGTCGACAATTGGCTCTGTCAACACCGCTTCCACGATCGGAAGGATTTAGACATCGAGGGAGATCGAGGGAGGAAAACAATTTTCTCCACAACATTTTTTACCTCCACAGCAGCAACGTTCCAATACCTCTCGTCCACCACAATTCTTTCACCAGAATAATTCTCAAAATCGTGGACGCATGGGACGTTACAGAGGCAATACGTCCAGTAATCAATCCTCCTCTCGTCCACTGTGCCAAGTTTATGGAAAAATAGGCCACACTGCCATCACTTGCTATCATCGTTTTGATCAAGCATACCAAGGAAATCCTCCCAACATGACTGCATTCTTGACCAATAATCAGCCCAGCACTGATACAAATTGGTATCCTGATACTGGGTCTACAAATCACCTCACAAATGAATTTCAGCATCTCAATATTCAGTCCGAGCCATATACAGGGAGTGATCAGATACATGTTGGAGATGGTGCAGGTTTAGACATAAAACACATTGGTTTATGCAAATTGCACACTGATTCCAACTCTTTTCAATTACCTCAGCTATTACATGTGCCTAAAATTCAAAAGAACCTTATTTCTGTCAGTCAATTTACTAATGACAATGATGTGTTTATTGAATTTCATGCCTCTTATTTTTTGGTGAAGGACGAAACCAGCGGGAAAATTCTACTGCACGGCAAGACTAAGAATGGCCTTTATCCCTTCCCCTCTGATGTATCGTCCATTACTCCACGCCAATCCTTCCTCTGTCAACGAGTTCCTATTGAAATGTGGCATTCTCGCATGGGACATGCATCCTACCAAACCGTTCGTCGTCTTGTTTCTCAATTTTCCCTTCCAGTATCAACAAATAAGGTTCCTACCATTTGCTCCAGCTGTCAACAAGGCAAAAGTCATCGCCTTCCCTTTCCAGTTTCTACATTTACTTCAAATTCTCCTCTTGAACTAATTTTTTCAGATGTTTGGGGCCCCTCTCCCGTTATGTCGAATAATGGCAATAAATTCTATGTTTCTTTTCTTGATCATTACAGCAAATATACTTGGCTTTATCCTATTCCACAAAAATCTGATGTTTACAAAGTTTTTTGTTCATTTCAAAAACTTGTTGAAAGACAGTTCAACTGCAAGATAAAGTCTGTCCAAACCGACTGGGGGGGTGAATATCGTTCTCTTCACAAATATTTCGAAAATATTGGCATACAACATCGTGTCTCTTGTCCTCACACGTCTCAGCAAAATGGGTCAATTGAACGAAAACACCGTCATATTGTCGAAACTGGTTTGTCACTTTTATCTCATAGTTCGGTCCCTCTTTCCTTTTGGGATCATGCATTTCTAATGGCCACTTATCTTATAAATAGGTTACCCACTTCTCCATTAAATACAACACCTCTGCAAAAATTGTTTGCTCGAGATCCTGATTTCTCCCTCATGCGGGTCTTTGGTTGTGCATGCTACCCATTTCTTCGACCCTTTAATAAACATAAGCTTGATTTCCGTTCAAAACGATGTGTTTTTCTGGGTATCAGTAATATGCATAGAGGATATAAATGTCTTGACCCATCTACAGGGAAAATATTTGTGTCCAGACACGTGGTCTTTGATGAGCATACCTATCCCTTTTCTCACCTACCGTCTACATCTCTTACGCCAACACCATCACATGCTGCCACGACACTCTTGCCTTTTCCTCTTAACCCACCATCGGGACCACTGCCAAACACAACCTCACACATCATCCCAGATCATGCCACGGTGTCATCTCCTCCAGCCATATCACCTCTACAATCCGAAACTGCTCCTTCCTCTCCCACCACTGATATCTCCTCTTCACCGTCAGCCCAAGGTCCCCTTAATCTTGCCAGTGCAGATGAAATTCCTGCACCTCGTCTTCATCCAATGAGGACCCGTTCCCAAAATCACATTGTTCGACCGAAGTCATTCACAGATGGTACAGTTCGCTACCCCCTTCTAAATAATTTTCTAACTGTGTGCTCTGTTCCTGAAACTCCTTCCAGTTACACAGAAGCCCGAAAATATGCTGAATGGAGGTCTGCCATGGATGATGAGTTCTCTGCACTCATGAAAAATGGCACTTGGTCCTTGGTCCCGGCTCGTCCTGACATGAACATAGTTGGCTCAATGTGGGTTCTTAAGACCAAAAGACGATCAGATGGCACAATTGACAAACGCAAAGCCCGATTGGTAGCCAAGGGTTACCATCAACAACATGGCATTGATTTTGATGATACCTTCAGCCCGGTGGTCAAGCCCCCCACAATCCGATTAGTTCTCAGCATTGCTGTATCTCTCAACTGGGACATCCATCAAATTGACATCCAAAATGCGTTTCTTCATGGCTTGCTTGCTGAGGATGTTTATATGCACCAACCCATCGGCTATGTTGACTCAACTTTTCCGAATCATGTCTGCAAGCTTCACAAAGCCCTCTACGGGCTGAAACAGGCACCCCGCGCCTGGTATTCCAGACTCAGTGACTATCTTCTCACCTTGGGTTTTGTCATCTCAAGTTCAGATACATCACTCTTTGTCTACACCACAGCTTCGACTCGCCTGTTTCTTCTTGTCTACGTGGACGACATTGTGATCACAGGTTCCAGTTCACAGGCCATTGCTCATCTCATTCAAAATCTCGATGAGTGAGTTTATGTCAAAGACTTAGGCCCCATAAGCTACTTCTTGGGGAATTGAGGCCTCCGGGGACTCCTTCGGCCTATTTCTCTCCCAAAGGCGATTATATTTACAACCTCTTGCAACGCACAAATATGGTGGAAGCCAAGCCTGTGTCGTCGCCAATGTCATCTTCACAGCAATTGTCCCTGTTTGATGGTGCCCCTTGTGGAGATCCTTCACAATACCGAAGTGTGGTTGGCGCTTTGCAATACCTGTCATTGACCCGTCCAGACATCTCATATTCAGTTAACAAAGTTTGTCAGTTCATGCACAAACCCACTGAAATCCATTGGTCGGCTGTCAAGAGAATTCTCCGTTATTTGAAATTCTCCATCGACTTTGGCCTGCATATTAAATCTGACACTTCCACCCAGCTCTCCATTTACTGTGACGCTGATTGGGCTGGTTGCCCCGATGACCGACGATCCACCTCTGGCTATTGTATCTACTTTGGTTCCAATTTGATTTCTTGGAGCTCAAAGAAGCAACCCGAGCGATTGCTTTCGCTCAAAGCACGTAGTCGAATACCGAAACATTTGCTCATGCCACGTAGCTGAATCACTATGGCTCCAGTCCCTGCTGCGTGAACTTGGTGTGTTCATTTCCTCTAAACCAGTCGTGTGGTGTGACAACATAGGGGCAACTTATCTATCTGCCAACCCCGTTTTTCATGCACGTACCAAGCACGTGGAAATAGACTATCACTTCATCCGTGAGAAAGTTCAACAAAAATCACTTGATGTTCGGTTCATCTCTAGCCGTGATCAGCTTGCTGATGGACTTACAAAGCCCTTAGTCTCAGCAAAGTTTTCATCCATGCGTGACAAACTCAATGTGGTTCTCTCCCCGTTGAGTTTGCAGGGGCGTGTTAAGGAAATATCCACTCAGACAACTGTCCCTGATTCTAAAGGATAAATGCTCTGCCCGTTTTGGAAGTTTTGACTATTGTAATTAAGAGCAAATCAAGTGCAACGGTTACATGCATATCCTGCGCTTGATATTAGGCTATTGAATTGTAATTTACTGTTTTCATATTTACCATGTATAGAGTACAAACTACTATATAAAGGTGCTATACAACTCTGTAAAACACACAGAGAATTATTCCCATTCTTGCATTCTTTTATGGTATCAGAGCCTTGTTGACCCAGCGGTCACGAGTTCGAATCTCACCACCCCCATTTTATTTGATAAAAAACCAAGCACAAGGTGATGTGGGCCTGTGCAAGTTTCAAGCCCAAAGGGCTTTCACTTGAGGGGATGTGTTAGAGAATAATGTAAATCATATTATGGGGCCTCACTTATAAGCTTAAGCTTTTAGGTGAGATGGTTCCTTAACAATATATATATATATATATATATATATATATATATATATATATATATATATATATATATATATATATATATATATGGTAAAAGTTTGATGATATTACGAATGCAATTAATAATTCCTGATATTAACCATATAGTAGGTGAATTGGTGATAAAAGTATGAGACTAAAAGTTTATTATCCATGTAATCTCAAGCTCGAGCTCTGTGGTTATTAAAATAATGGTCATTAGATGTTTATATGGCCGTCGACTTCAGAATCTATGAAATTAGTTGAAATACACATAATCTGACTCGAACAATCACTTTAATTAAAAAAAAAAAAAACCTGATAGTTCATACTAATTCTACTGAAGCAAATCAAAGTTACATCATTGGTGTGCTGCTGCTTCTGTCCAGTTATATCATTTGTGTAAACATTGTCGAAGTACATGTGCTTAATTTGTAAGTTTCATGTGAAAATGTTTTTGTGTTCTTTTTCATAACCTTTTTATTTATTTTTTGAAAAAAAGGATATTTAATTCCAATAAACACACTAAATTACATGCGACGTCTTTAAGATTAAAGAAACTCCCGGACCATCACCCTATTCTAGTAGAGGTTTCAGTCAAAGACAAAGATCGCAGTACTATCAAAACAAGCCATTCAGATTTGAGGCAGCATGAATTAACATTCCAATTTTGCAGATTTCATGCAGAATAGTTGGCAGGGAGATCGACTCAGTGAGTTCTCTTACTGGACTATCCGAAAAATTGAAAGAATAGAATAAAAATGTGTTTGGCAACATTGTTTTTCAGAAAGAAAAGAGTGCTAGCACATCTGGGGGCTACATGGTGACAGGAATCAATTTCTTACCAGGCTACAATTTGAGCTGACCAAGAAATATAGCTAGTGGTGTTTTATCTCTACTCGTATAAGGAAATCTCAACGCCAATAGATATCTTTTGGAGACAGAAATATATACTAAGAATTTTCATATGAAAGCAGTAACCAGTGGGTTTAGGAGGAAGACAACCTCAGAGAAATGGCAGTCGAGTTCTACAAGAAGTTGCTTGATAGAGAGGAGGGTTTTTATCAGTGTCTCTCAATTCTCGTGGTAAGAGTTTGGGACTACGGGTTTGTTTTCCTTATGATATCAAGTTCGAGCAATGTGATTACTAATATGATGACAATTGAAGATTTAGATGGTCGTTAACCATGTTAATAAACAATGCCCGACAACTAACCATCTCGAGGGTGTTCTTGTGGTAAGAGTTTGGGACTAAGAGTTTGCTTTCTCAGTGGTATCAGGTTCGAACCATATGATTGCTAATATGATGACAAGACAATTCCAGCCCACATGACTTTGCAATGTTATTTTTAACAAAGATTCTCTTTAACAGGCTTACAATCCTGCTGTCACAGCTAGTCTCATTAAAATAAAAAATAGCTTTTTGCTCTACTGTGGTCTCAAGTTTAAGCCTTGTGATTGTTAATATAATACTTGATATTTATATAGTTGTTAACTTCAGGATATATTGGATTGATCAAACTACACTCAAGTTGTCCCGGACACCCTATTAATAAAAAAATTAAATTAAAAATAACTTTATGTCTGGTAATCATATTACTCATAATATTATCGTGGCGTAGAAGATTACTCATTCAATGAGGGTTTTGAAAGGATAAAAGGGTTAAATAGCGATCAAAGTGGATTTGGACAAAGCTTATAATCGCCTGCGATGAGGTTTTATCTGAACTGGGGAGAAAATTTCAATAAAAAGTTTAATTGTTAAAACTAAAAGGACCTAAATGAAAAAAAAAACAAAAAAATTAAGGACCTAAATTTTAAAGCATGCCCTCATGTGTAGGGAAAAAAATGAGATTTTTCTGGAGAAAAAGAAACACTGAAACAGATAAGAGTTTAGAATCGCCAACCCTCTATCATTCTGATACAGCACTTTCAACAAGTAGCTGGAAAATTAGTATCAATATGCATGCATTGCCAACTTCTTATGGCACATAATAGGACGGGAGCCATAAAATAAAAGGGAATGTGTGCAAAGGGATGCCATGGATTCAAGAAAGTGAGATGCATATGGGCGAAACCGGAAAAAGAAAAGGGCCACTGATCACGGTTATCATGTATCACCTAAAAATTTAAATTGTTAAATGAGATCTCAGAATATGATTTATATTATTCTCTAATATATTTTTTTAAATAAAATACTTTTAGGCTTGAAACTTGCATACAGACTCACACTACATTGTACTTGATTTTTATCAAATAGAATGAGAGTAGAAAGATTCGAATTTGTGACTACTGGATCAATAAAATTCTGATACCATATCAAAAAACATCTCACCTAAAAATCTAAACTATTAGATAAAAACTCGTCATATAATTTATATTATTCTCTATCATCTACATTAATTTCAACCAGTTGGCCATCACTGCAATGTATAATAAAGCGATTACTACAATGCAGCAGCAGTACATGTTACGATAGGAAAACACAATGGATGTCTGCTGCCTTTGTTTGGTCTGAAAATTATCAATTAACTGAAAAATGCCAGGGTGGTGCAGTATCTACGAAGATTCAAGTGCAGTCCAGACACAGATAATGTTGAATATTATTAATTCCTCTGACTTACGCCTAATTATAGCTGCTCCTGTTCCTTGTTTTGGTCATTATTGTTTGTTGGACTCTTTTAACCAATCCCCTTCCTCATCTAATTATAATGTTTTACTAGGAAATAATTAGTGATGTACAAGGCTGTCTTGATTTGGTAAATGGTTTTCATTATAATTTGGCGAACAGCATGCATTTTAGCCTTGAATTTGGAATAAACACTGTGAATTGCCATATACTCTGAGTTTGACATCCAAATTACTGGAAATTCTTTTCAACTTGTAACAATTCTCTTAAAAAATTATATGAATCCAGGTTTTTGTTTCTCGTACGAGGAATGAAAATATCTGTCAAAAGAATAGAATAAAAAATAACATAAAATATAAGGATGGATTGAAAACGATAAGATAATTTCGGTAGCTCATTCGGTGTAGAACATTTTTAACCTTGTCTTGGATTAAACAATATCTGTCCGTTCATGACAATATTTTCACCCCTTCTCTGCTGTGGAGAAGGAGAAGAAAGGGTAAACAAAAACCAACTGATCATGATAATCAACAAGTTAGATCATTTTATTATCAGGAAAATGACAATTCTGTACAGATAAAAAGGGCTCACTGCCCCATCAGAGAATGACAATAAATGTACAAGAATTTTATGAACACCATTAACGTTAGAGAAGTTAACCTACAGGGAGTTTTAGATGTCAAAGTACTTGGGATCTGACGGATGATAGTATTCCACCTTTAGCTGCCATGTGAAATAGAATGCCTTGTCAGACAGAACCACAAGTGAAACAATCTGATTTCTCTTATGATTTTAGCGCAAGAATGAAGCATATGCAGCAATGTGATGGTAGTTTGTACCTCAATGGTATTATTGCAAAGGCAAGGACAGGTGAGATATCAGGTTCGAATCCCACATTTTTTACTCCACTCATATCAATCAAAACAGAAAGAAAAAGAATGAAGCATATGCCAAAAACATAGATACATGGATCAGAGTCCTAAGGTGTTTGCTTATTGTTAGGATGCTATCACAACAATGTCTATTTTTTTGTTAAATTTTTTTTTGTCTATGTATTTAAATTAGCGAGGAAAAAAAGATTAGGATAGACGAAACAGCATAGTTGAATCATATGGGGCATCAAGATCATGAAACTAAAATGCATGCCCGTTAACGTTTACCACCAGAAGTATCATTGATGACAACAAACAATAAGCAGATCACAGCATGCATTTCACAGGAATAAGATTTTTACTCATTAAAGGACAATAAAAACTCCAACAGAATATACCTTGCCCTCATCTGAATCAGAATGGCGTTGGGGGAAGACTACCCTCATGTTGCTATATAAGTAGAAGTGTCGATCACTGCCAATGTCCACCTTGCTTGATGCTGGTACAGAGGAAGGATCAGATTTGCACCTTTGGAGTGACCTCGAACTTTTCTTGGGAAGCGGACACATAAATTGGAGCTGAAGAGCATAACGTAGAGCACCAGTTCCAGTGGTATTCTCATTGACCTTTGATGAACTACGTACAGATTTGCTTATGCACAAATGAGATGTATTTGGAGGGCTGCAGTCCTTCACACCAGTTAATTTACATTCACTGTAACCGAATCTATTTTGGTCAAGGAATTTTGTATTATGTACAGCTTCAAGTGGATTTGATTTGGTAGCATCTCTCCCATGAGGAAAAGAATGACTAGTCTTTGGGACTGCAGATGGCTCTGCATCAGTTTCCATCTCAGACTCTCTGTTTCTTCCATTCACAGACAAAGAAGCCGGTGCTGATGAGGATAGTGTGATCTTTTGGCGCAGACATGTCTATTAAGAAATGCATAGAAGCAAAGAGGAAAAGGGAAAAAAAGTCACTTTGGGAATTTCAATGCACTGTGGTCAAATGAATTAAACAACGCAAGACACAAATAGTTAATACAGAATGACTATAGAAATGGAATTTGGTGCTGAGTTAATCATCAACTGCTTTATGCACCATTTTCATAAGAACATCCCAACCACTGTTCATAGGCAGAAGGAAATCATGATATAATCTTCAACCCTAGGGGTTTCTCATGATCTCAATCTGGCACGCAAAACATCTTCCACCTTATCTCTATAACCCCGTACTCTTCAGATTATATGATATTATATGCATTCTAAATGATCAACAGATTACCAGGATAGCGCAGCTGGTAAGAAATTCACCTCAAGCAAGGATTTCAGGTCCTTATCTTCACAAAAATAGAGTTGTGGAGAGCATCACATCATACAAGCATAATAACATCATAAATCAGCTCATGTAGTAGAACACATCATAAAACTGAGTGTTCATGAATAAAATTTATGAAGTTAATTATCCGTCTCTTAGTGATACCTTAATCCAGAACCAATCTTATAACCATGTATATTTTATCCTCAGTTACCTTGGTACCAGATGGCATGTCACTTAAGTCATAACTACAAAAGAAAGTGTGAATAGGTGTCTTTTCTGGATTGCTGAGAACCTGCCAAAAACCGTTTTAGTCTGTGAGGTCGTCTCTTTGGCTAAAGAACCGACAGACATATACATGCATGTAATAAAAGCTTCTGCCAATAATGCAACAAAGTTCAGAAGTGTTAGCACCATACTTCCCCAGATTCTATTTTGTTGACAAGCAATTGAAGTATGAGTGCAGTGACATCATGTCAGCAGTCCCACCAGAAATATGATCTTACTCTAAAAAATAATTGCATCATTTTTTTTAAAACCACAATATATACATGCATGTAATGTACCTGTACCTGTATTACACCGCCTAATTTATTACATGTATATTTTTGGGCAGATTGCCATTGTATGGCAAAGGCACAAAACTCATTCATGATAAACATAAATAAAAAGCATTGTTCTTTGGAGAAAGAATAAAGTTGGAGTTCTAATTCGATTAACATACAAACTTGGAAGAAAGAAGGATAAGTTACCAACTGTAATCGCCCTTTCATTGGTATCCGTAGCCTGCTTCTTTCAGATCGTGAATCATCAATGCTAAAACTCCTTCTCATATTTTGGTCACTATACTTGTTTGCTTGCATATTCCCTGCTAGGCCTATTGATGCATAGTAGAGTAAATAGCTATTTCCATCCATGCTAGTTACTGTGAAGGGAAGTTTTTGTGTCTTCGGAGAGAAATTTCCTCCAGTGATATTTAGAACAGCAAGGAACCCATCAATTCTCTGAACATTATAAATGATAGGGAGTTAAAAGTTAAAATTTACTCTGATAGAATACCTTATCTGAATCAAATAAACAAAAAGGACCTTCTAGCATAGGTTTGAGATGCTAACCTGACTAACTTTACCAGATGATAAATGCCCGGATATCAGAGACTCCTCAAACGAACCAACCAAAGACCTTCTAACAGGCACTCCAGTAAAACTTCTGCATGATCTGACATTTAGGGGACCAAGATTTGAATCCTCACGCCAAGGCTGTTCAATGCCACTGGCAATCTCAGGAGTAAACACATCAAATTTTGTGCGCAAATTATCAAAATTATCTAATGATTCATCTAGCATTTTAAAACCCCCATCCTTCCGGGATAAAATGCCAGAGACTGTTCCATTAAGTGACTGTTCTATATCCGTGAAGGTTAGATAATCATCATCAAACTCTTTGGTGATATTGCTGCCCGCACCTGGAGATTTTTTTCCTTCAGAGAGTTTCGGACCAAGAGGCGACAGTGACAAGGGAGGTGATGCTGCTTTCATTAAGGGAATTGCAATTGCGCTGATTTGATGCTTTACCTTTGTTGTTTCTTCAAAATAATTAAGTCCATGTGGATAAAAAAAATGATCAGGAAGCTTGAGATCTGTCTCAAGCACAGGGCCATCAGAAAAGAAAAGGGAATTTTCCCTACAAGTATCATCAGGTGAATTCTTCCATTCTGGAAGACAAGATGCAGACCAGTTTGAATAACTGGAATTTCCAATATGAGCCTTCTTATGTTCTTGTGACATAGAAACCTTGTAATTGTCCTTACTAGCCCAAAGATTACTCTTACAAATACCATCTCCAATATCTAGGGCAGCACCGTTAAATTGATCAGGGTGAAGCATCCTACTCAGAGGTGATAATAACCGCTTCTTGTCTGACCCACTGGACTCAACTGCTTTACTGCTGATAGTAACTACAGTAGCAGCAGTTTGGTTTCTATTAAATACACCAACAGGAGAATCCAACCCCCTTGATTCAAAACCAATGATCCTAGGAACAGGTGTCTGGACATTCTGTCCACTTTTATGGCTTAACAAGCCATCCTTATTCTCGACAATGGTTTTCCTTTGCGAATCTGTAAAAGAATTCCAGGGCATTTCAATCTGCCTTCGATGTCCAAGGTTTCCTCCATGAATCCCACTCATATCGCAACTGCTCACACCAACAATTTGAGGTGAAGCTTGCACAATTGTGCTAAAAGATGTGGCAACTTCCTCGGCAATGCTGCTGGAGGATAACTGAGGCAAGCCCATCCTGTCTGTTGTCCTACTAAATGGTAATAGGATCTTCTTTTAGATACTTTATCCACCGTACCCTATTCTAGCATTCCTCACTTTCTTCTGAACACACACATAGATAAACATCAAAACGAAGAATGTATCATGCTCAAAGCAAACCAATGCAATGCAAGTCCTTCAACCCCACCAGTGGCATTAAAGAACATCAAACCTTCAAGATTGCACCTTCTCAGGTATCAAAGAAACAACTTTAACTTGTATGACCATCACAAGTTCACAACTGCTCCCTGTCACCAAAAGCAGCTCCATTTCAACTACGATCGTTCCATTATATGGCGTTGGAAAAACAAATTCAGATATCCAACATATTCGACAACAATCAATCCCTGGAACAGCATGTAACAGTACATTAGCTGTATAAAACTATTATGGTCCGAGATAATACAGAAGCAAGACATTAACATCTGCAGATGGCTCAAAAATACCAGAATAACCGAACAGAATGATAGAAATAAACTTCAAAACATCAAAAGTGTTCGGATTCATTCATAAATGATCAAGCCCATGTGAAATTCATTTTCTACTTCACAACCAGGACAAGAAGAAGCTTAATACCCGATTCTTAATTCCATTTTCCACCTCCATTCATTTTCCAGGCAACCAACCAAACAAAGAAAAGCAAACCAAAACTATGAAAAGATCACAACTTTTACACTTGGTATTGCAGCTACAAAAGCTAATACTCAAAATTCCAATACAAAAATCAATATATATATATATATATATATATATATATATATATCCATGATCATGGTAACTTACTTAAAAAATCATCAACTGATCAAACCCGCAAGCATCAAATTCTCTGACAGTCAATGAAGCAACAAAGCACACAAACAATCAAAAACCCAATTCTTTACACTGTAAAAAAAAAATCGCCTCCTCGGAGTCTCTTCCCTTCCCTTTGGATTCCTCTGGTTTCTATTATATCTCCTCCTCTCTCTCTCTCTCTCTCAATTAATCAAATGGGTTCCTTTTTTTCTTTTTTTTTTTAGTCAGTGCTTTCCTTAATTATCCAGAAATTTCTGGCTGGTTGAAATTTTTGTGATGTACTTTTCTGAAAACCACAACTTGCCTAATAAAACCACACGTCTGTGTTGCTCTGTTCTTGTCTGCCATGTATATGCGGTTTCTTTTCCCTCTCTCTCTCTGTTTTTTTTCACGTGAAAGCAATAGATTTCTTCATATGCTATTGCTCAAGGTAGAGTCTTTAAATTCAGACCAACTTATAATTGGATCCAAGCTTAGGTTATAAGTTAAGTAAATTAAATAGGGTTAATTTAAAATAATATTTTAAAAAAATTAATACAATATTTTTTTTTAAATCAAAACATATTTTATTTTAATAGCTAGATTGAAATTAACTTGGAGCAAATCGATTGGATAAACCTAGCTAACTTCAATATTATAGAATATGTTAATATATTTTTCCCATCTTGTCAAATATTAGATTTTATTTCAAAGTTAGGCATGAATTCTTACCATGTAGAACCATTGACATATACATATTCTTATGGTTTATTGATTTATTGTAGTAAGAAAATTTCATCTTTGACTATATTAATAGTTGATAAAAATAAATAAATAAATAAATATAACAAACAAGAAAGAAAACCATGAAAATAACTTAATAATACAAATAAATAGAAAAAAAGATATCACGAAATGATGAAAACAATGTGTCATTAACGCACAAATTAATAATTAGTTAATGCATTTTCTTCATTGAATGGTATACTCTAAATAGGTAGGATACACTTTCTTGTTGGAAGGTCTTTTCCAAATTGTCTCCGGGGGATGTGACATAGTGTCAAAAGATTTAAGATCTGTACTATTGGTTTTGGGTCTGAATCAGAACGTGTTTATTTTTATAAAAATTTGAGACGGTCGGGGTATTACTCGTTTAACCCAGACCCACAAAGAATATCTAAAGAAGAGTGGAGTTTGCTCGAATAAAAAAAAATTCAAATTTAATGTAGTGATGATGGATAGAAAAATATATAATTATTTATATAAATCCCCCTTGTCTAGCTCTTTAAATGTGGACCGACTGAAAAATTAGTGCATGGATACTTATATTTTATTAAAAAAGTAAAAATATGATAATTTGTAATATTTTTTTAATTTTGATTTTTATTCATATCTATAAGCCTTTTATAGTCAAAACAAAGTGCTAACATATTTGATAATTATTATTAATAACAATTAAAACCTTTTAAGTATTGATGATTAATAAAACTTATTGATAAATATATTTTATACATATGGTCATGGATTTTGTGTAGAATATCTTGTTATAATTTTCTAGGAGAATTTAGGCCTCTAGATTAGTGTATATTTAGAAATGTTGTTGATATTGTTTTTTATAGTATTTTTTATTTAGAATTGTATTAAAATGATATTTTTTATTTTTTAAAAAATTATTTTTGATATCAGCAAATGAAAATAATTTAAAACACTAAAAATTTTAATTTTAAAAAAAATAATTTAAAAAAAAAAAAAACTTTGAGAGGGTGCAAAACACATTTAAAGATAATTGTCATCGAAAGCAGCCAGAGTTTCTACTTGCCAGGAGAGACCTGACCCTCGACCTTACACAGACCACATTTATTTATCAAGGCAAGCAGTGCGTGTACAATGACACAAACCACCACCATACATGGACCCTATCGAGCCTACGGTTGAGCCAACTGCCACCCACCACAAATAATTATAGCCTCCGGGGAGGAAAGGTCGTCGTGTAAGGTCACCTTTCCCCAAACTAACAGCGGAGCCACCGCGCTTCCGCTGCGCCACTCCGCTTTGTTGTGTTTTGAGTGTCATGCTGTCAAGAAATTAAAAAATCAGAGAGAAGGGAAGGAGGCATCATCCATCAATCAGAGAGATGAAGAGAGGGAAAGAAAGCAGTAGTCTTTATGTTTTATATTTATCCATTCTCTTCTCTTACTGTTTGTGTTTGAAAAACAATGATCGAATTTTCTTCAATAGGTTTATGTATCTGTTTGCTTCAATAGGTTCTGTTTGTTTTTGATTGATGTAATTTATAAATGCTGCTGTAGTTTTTTGTTTGGGCATATATCTTGGCTCGTGTTGCTTCAAATCCCAGAATTTCCCTTTTCTCATGGAACTGGATTGAATTCCTGTCTTCATTTTCCATCATATCTTTCAAAAGCTACACTTAGTAAGCAAAGATTCAACTAGTTTTGTTCATTCCATGCTCTTAAATTATAGGTGATTTGCAGTCAATTGGCTACCACGACCTCTTCTTTTTTCATTAAATGTTAAATGGCCTTGTGGAAAACTCATTTGAACCAAGGTTTTACTTGCCAGTATTTAGGTGGGCATGCCGGGGACGAATCCAGGATGTTGCGTTCGGGAGGGCAAGGCTGTATAATTTTGAATTTGGAGGGGCCATTCTGTAGAGCTTATCCAGTACCCTCTCTCACCTAATACTTGTTGGCGTAGGTTCAAACACTTGTGGAGATGGGTTTCCCTGAATCTGTCGGTGGTGATGAAAACTTGGATCTTGAAAAGCTTTGTTCTGGTTAAGGAGGGGATGAAACTGTCAAATCTGAATAATCACATCCTCGTATAGTTTTACTCTGTTTCATCTATTTTGCCTGCCTTTCATCATACGGAGCTCCTAAGAAACACTGCATTGATTACTGTTTAATCCATGGAGAAATCCTGGCTTGTGCACTTTCACACATGGGAAAACACAAGTTTCCTCTCACTTGCTAATGCATTTATGACATTTAAAGGAGTTTTGACAATGAAATTCTTACAAAGACTTGAACACTCTAATCGATATCTTTTCTATGGAGCAAATGCTTGAAAACCTGGTTTTATTTTGCAATCAAGGACATGCAATTCAAGATTGCAAGGTTTCCCTAGTCTAACACTCAAGGCAATTCCGTCCTACCAGGTAGAATGCTATCATGGAAGAGAAATGACAAAGGCTTGCAAAAATCCTAAGATAGAATGGACAACACAACGATAAGGATGGAGGTTTCTAAACTGATATCAATTCCCCAGCAAGAAACAGTGTAAATAGTCCTGAATTGCAATCAGCATGATGCGATTTGAAGATTTCCGGATTTCCTCGAATTAAAAACTCTTCACAGGGTCAGGATTCTCCTAACCTACAGAAAATATACACAAGCTTTTCGAAAATCACAAGGCTGCAATTCCCATGCAGAGGTACCCAACAAAATAGCCTGAAGTGAACAATAGGGGATGGGATGGCCTGGTTTTAAGGTATGCGTCTCTGTTATAATCGTTATTTTGCAGATTTTTTCTATTTTGTTCCTATTTATGCAACGAAAACCATGAAAGAAATATAATCCTGGTACAATTGTGAGAACAAGTGTTTTTTTCCATTGATATCCCTTATACTAATTGTATCCCTGGATTACTAAATGAGGAAAAAATGATATTCCAGCAAAAGGCAAAAGCTAGATAAAGTGCTGTCATCGCACAACATCTCACCTAAAAATTTAAGCTACAGCATCTTATTTAAAAGTTTAAGCTGTTAGATAAGGTCTCAGAATATGATTTATCCCTCAAGTAAAAGCCCTTTGGGCTTGAAACTTGCATATACCCACTCTATTTTGTACTTGATTTTTATCAAATAGAATAAGAGCGGTGAAATTCAAACTCGTGACTGCTGGTCAAAAAAGCTCTGATATTATGTCAAGAAATCATCTCACTCAAAAGCTTAAGATTTTAGGTGAGATCCCAGAATATGATTTATATTATTCTCTAACAGTACCAACATTAAATCTTTTGCTAAAATCATATCTAGACTAGCAAGAAACTAACCTTCAATGTAAATCTTTGCAAGAAAGGAGCCATCAGAACAGAGAAGGCTGCGGGAATCACATGTATTAACCTTAATTTCCATGTGCTTTACTCTGCTTAGCTCAGGAATGTGAAGATCAAGCATCTGAGCTTGCTGAATTAAAAGCACTCAATATTCGTAATCAACATATTAAGACTATTAAAGAAAAACATAATTAACCGAAAACGATGAAGAAGAACACTCACATGCAGCAGTGCTTTCCAGGTTCACTTGAAGAGTTACAATGTAGTCACGAAAACGAATCCCAAGAGATACTTCGTTTGGTTAAACATAATTATCCAGGTTCGCTTGCTTAGGATAGAATTTTAGGTGGTCTTTTATAATAATTAATAGATTTTGTAGTTATTTGGTTGAAAAAGTTATTACAGTAATGATGATAGCAGGATAACTTCTAAACATGGAATACGTTCGTTCATTGACCAAAAAACAAAAAACAAATACAATGCCCCCTTTATTTCATTAAATTAATGCTTAGCAACACATAATTTACATGGTTGAACTCATTGCAAGTTACACTTAAACTTCTGCAGAAGCACAGTTTACCTGTAAGATCGTGGAGAAGACACAATTCAAGAGCAGTAGTGGTAAACAGCGACTCTTCTTGCAGGAGGTGGATGACAGATAGTTAACAGCACCATTGCCAAGACAAGAGCTAGCACAAACCCTACTAGCATCGAATCATCTGAATCCGAGCAGCACATCATCTTTATTACACCTTCAACCTCCAAAATCTTGCTCAAAATGCCAAGAATCCTGTAAGGGGATATGGAGCCAAATGGTGATCATATAATAATTGAAAGGCTCGAGGCAATGGCTATGATCCACTCGATGCAAAAAAACAAGCAAGGACATGTGTTGGCCCCAGATGTGGCTATTTCACTCCCATTTATTTGGATTTGGATGCTTGCGATCAACCTTTCTGGTTTTTGTCTTCACTATCGTCTTGTCTACCACACATGGGGTTGCCTTTCCACTCATATATAATTAAGGAGTATTTTATTTATTTATTTCAGTATTTACCTGTTCTCTACCAGTATATAAAATTTTATGTTGTTTATTGGGTTTGTTCGTACATAAGACATAAATCTGGTATAAGGGCAACTACAACGGGAGTGCCATTTTCATTTCCAGAGCCAAAAATAAAAAATTAATTGTTTAGCATGTTTGTTTAATTTTATACAGTCCAATGGCCACCTTCTATATATATTTTAATATATATTAGAAAATAATATAGCTATATCAAAAATAAATACCTCAACAATAGAGTAAAAAATTATATACAAAATTAATAATTATATTATTGGAGGGTTTTTTTAAAAGCAATTATTTAATTATATAACATATTCCTATTAATTGTATAATTTATTGCATAATTAAACTACATACAAAATAATTGCACTATATTTAAAATAATATAAAAAAAAATGATTCTTCAAAATGACTTTTACCATTGGAGCACATATATATATTATTCAAAAAATCATTTTAGAGATTTGGCTCTCCAAAATGGCTCTTGCCATTGGAGTTGCTCTAAGTAATTAGAGTAGTTACTAAAAAAAATAAAATTATTTATCTATTTATATAAATAGAGACATAACTCATATAAAAAAAATAATTATTGAAAGAACATAGTTCTTTTTATATCTTTTCTCATTTTGACTTTTTTTGGATGCGAATAAATTATACCCCTCGAAAAGTATATTTTATGGGTCCAGATGAGTGAATAAAACCTAGTTGTCCTAGTCTCTTGTAAGGAGTGCACATCTTGACTCGAACTTGAGACTACTGTGCATATCGCAAGATATCTGCGGTTATGTGATGCTTTTTGGAAACTTTTCTCATCTTGACTCTTTGATAGGGCTTATAAAAATATTTATATTGTGCAATATCATTATATTCTAATAATTAAAATATACTAAAATGATCCGGAAATAAAAAATTAATTTTTACAAAGTAAGTTTTTCTTTTAATCCCACACCTTCTTCTAGCAGTGCGAGGTCCATTGCCCTACTAATGGGATCATTGATGCTAAAAAAAATATAAATCATGGTCATTCGATTCAACTTTCAATTAAAAAAAATATCAGAATTAATAATTGAAAAATTGAGCAAAGGAAGGAAATATCCAGAAGCATGGAATTTATAATATAAAAAATAAAATAGTCTAGAGATCATCGAAATAAATTAAGACTAATTAAGACTATGGCTCCCTACGTCCTTGTCAGAAAAAAAAGACAAAAGAAAACACATTGTATTAGCTTAATCCTCTATCCTCAAATTAAAGAAGTTCCGTGTGATTGAGGTGAACCATGATGTTAATTAAGACCAACAGGTTGAAGTGTTGTTTCAAAATTGCTTTTTTTTTAAAAAAATATTTTTTTTTTGTTATGTATGTTTTTAAATATTTTGATACACTATATTTAAAATAATTTTTTTAAAAAATATCATTCTAATATTTTATTTTAAACTAACATTCGGATATTATTAGTGTGTTTTTAAAATTGTTCATTTTTACAGCGAAAAAACCAACATCTTTAATATATTTTAATTTATGGGAAAAAGAAGAGCAGGTTTCCTTCATCTTCACTAATTCATTTATTATTGAATTTTAATTTCCATCCGCTTTTTGACTGGTTCATAAATTATTTAACTCTTTAGCTATGTATACTTTCTTTTCAGAATTTGATGCAACATTTTTGTTTTTTCATGTTCGACGACAAAACCGTGTTAGACATCTGTTGTGTTTTGTGCTCTATGTTGTTTTTCTAAGGTGTAATGTATCGCCAGTTTGTTAATTCCTTTTGTTGGTGTTTTATTTTTTTAATAAAAACGAAATATTTTGTTTTTGAAGTTTTAACGTTTTGTTTCGGAGTTGTACTGTTTATACTTTATATATATATATATATATATATATATAATATTAATTAAAAAAATAGTTCAAATCTAAAAATAAAATTATTTAGAATTGTGCAATTTAATCTAAAAAAGACACAATAAAATAATTTTTTGAACAAAATTATGAACATGTATAATATTACGAGAATATCATCATCAATCTCGCAAGCTCATTACATTCTTTGTTTGTTCTGAAATTTTAACATAATATATATAAAAATATCAAGAGACTCTTTGTAATATTTTATCTCTCCAACTGCTCTGAAATTTTAACATAATATATATAAATATGTCAAGAGAGTCTTCGTAATATTTTATCTCAATCTAATAGTCGAATTAAGAGATATGATTGATATTGTAAATCTTTTATTATTTAAAAAAACATTGCTTGGCCGAAACGAAAGGGAAGAAATGAAACCGGAACGTTCCAGCAAAAGGCAAAAGCTAGATAAAGTGCTGTCATCGCACAACATCTCACCTAAAAATTTAAGCTACAGCATCTTATTTAAAAGTTTAAGCTGTTAGATAAGGTCTCAGAATATGATTTATCCCTCAAGTAAAAGCCCTTTGGGCTTGAAACTTGCATATACCCACTCTATCTTGTGCTTGATTTTTATCAAATAGAATAGGAGCGGTGAAATTCAAACCCGTGACCGCTGGTCAAAAAAGCTCTGATATTATGTCAAGAAATCATCTCACTCAAAAGCTTAAGATTTTAGGTGAGATCCCAGAATATGATTTATATTATTCTCTAACAGTACCAACATTAAATCTTTTGCTAAAATCATATCTAGACTAGCAAGAAACTAACCTTCAATGTAAATCTTTGCAAGAAAGGAGCCATCAGAACAGAGAAGGCTGCGGGAATCACATGTATTAACCTTAATTTCCATGTGCTTTACTCTGCTTAGCTCAGGAATGTGAAGATCAAGCATCTGAGCTTGCTGAATTAAAAGCACTCAATATTCGTAATCAACATATTAAGACTATTAAAGAAAAACATAATTAACCGAAAACGATGAAGAAGAACACTCACATGCAGCAGTGCTGTCCAGGTTCACTTGAAGAGTTACAATGTAGTCACGAAAACGAATCCCAAGAGATACTTCGTTTGGTTAAACATAATTATCCAGGTTCGCTTGCTTAGGATAGAATTTTAGGTGGTCTTTTATAATAATTAATAGATTTTGTAGTTATTTGGTTGAAAAAGTTATTACAGTAATGATGATAGCAGGATAACTTCTAAACATGGAATACGTTCGTTCATTGACCAAAAAACAAAAAACAAATACAATGCCCCCTTTATTTCATTAAAATAATGCTTAGCAACACATAATTTACATGGTTGAACTCATTGCAAGTTACACTTAAACTTCTGCAGAAGCACAGTTTACCTGTAAGATCGTGGAGAAGACACAATTCAAGAGCAGTAGTGGTAAACAGCGACTCTTCTTGCAGGAGGTGGATGACAGATAGTTAACAGCACCATTGCCAAGACAAGAGCTAGCACAAACCCTACTAGCATCGAATCATCTGAATCCGAGCAGCACATCATCTTTATTACACCTTCAACCTCCAAAATCTTGCTCAAAATGCCAAGAATCCTGTAAGGGGATATGGAGCCAAATGGTGATCATATAATAATTGAAAGGCTCGAGGCAATGGCTATGATCCACTCGATGCAAAAAAACAAGCAAGGACATGTGCTGGCCCCAGATGTGGCTATTTCACTCCCATTTATTTGGATTTGGATGCTTGCGATCAACCTTTCTGGTTTTTGTCTTCACTATCGTCTTGTCTACCACACATGGGGTTGCCTTTCCACTCATATATAATTAGGGAGTATTTTATTTATTTATTTCAGTATTTACCTGTTCTCTACCAGTATATAAAATTTTATGTTGTTTATTGGGTTTGTTCGTACATAAGACATAAATCTGGTATAAGGGCAACTTCAACGGGAGTGTCATTTTCATTTCCAGAGCCAAAAATAAAAAATTAATTGTTTAGCATGTTTGTTTAATTTTATACACTCCAATGGCCACCTTCTATATATATTTTAATATATATTAGAAAATAATATAGCTATATCAAAAATAAATACCTCAACAATAGAGTAAAAAATTATATACAAAATTAATAATTATATTATTGGAGGGTTTTTTTAAAAGCAATTATTTAATTATATAACATATTCCTATTAATTATATAATTTATTGCATAAATAAACTACATACAAAATAATTGCACTATATTTAAAATAATATAAAAAAAATGATTCTTCAAAATGACTTTTACCATTGGAGCACATATATATATTATTCAAAAAATCATTTTAGAGATTTGGTTATCCAAAATGACTCTTGCTATTGGAGTTGCTCTAAGTAATTAGAGTAGTTACAAAAAAAAAATTATTTATCTATTTATATAAATAGAAACATAACTCATATAAAAAAAATCATTATTGAAAGAACATAGTTCTTTTTATATCTTTTCTCATCTTGACTTTTTTTGGATGCGAATAAATTATACCTCTCGAAAAATATATTTTGTGGGTCCAGATGAGTGAATAAAACCCACTTGTCATATTCTCTTGTAAGGAGTGCATATCTTGACTCGAACTTGAGACTACTGTGCATATCGCAAGATATCTGCGGTTATGTGATGCTTTTTGAAAACTTTTCTCATCTTGACTCTTTGATAGGATTTATAAAAAAATTTATATGGTGCAATAACATTATATTCTAATAATTAAAATATACTAAAATGATCCGGAAATAAAAAAATTAATTTTTACAAAGTAAGTTTTTCTTTTTATCCCACACCTTCTTCTAGCAGTGCGAGGTCCATTGCCCTACTAATGGGATCATTGATGCTAAAAAAAATATAAATCATGGTCATTCGATTCAACTTTCAATTAAAAAAAATATCAGAATTAATAATTGAAAAATTGAGCAAAGGAAGGAAATATCCAGAAGCATGGAATTTATAATATAAAAAATAAAATAGTCTAGAGATCATCGAAATAAATTAAGACTAATTAAGAATATGGCTCCCTACGTCCTTGTCAGAAAAAAAGAGAAAAGAAAACACATTGTATTAGCTTAATCCTCTATCCTCAAATTAAAGAAGTTCCGTGTGATTGAGGTGAACCATGATGTTAATTAAGACCAACAGGTTGAAGTGTTGTTTCAAAATTGCTTTTTTTTTTTAAATGTTTTTTTTTTTGTTATGTATGTTTTTAAATATTTTGATATACTGATATTAAAAATAATTTTTTTAAAAAATATCATTCTAATATTTTATTTTAAACTAACATTCGGATATTATTAGTGTGTTTTTAAAATTGTTCATTTTTACAGCGAAAAAACCAACATCTTTAATATATTTTAATTTATGGGAAAAAGAAGAGCAGGTTTCCTTCATCTTCACTAATTCATTTATTATTGAATTTTAATTTCCATCCGCTTTTTGACTGGTTCATAAATTATTTAACTCTTTAGCTATGTATACTTTCTTTTCAGAATTTGATGCAACATTTTTGTTTTTTCATGTTCGACGACAAAACCGTGTTAGACATCTGTTGTGTTTTGTGCTCTATGTTGTTTTTCTAAGGTGTAATGTATCGCCAGTTTGTTAATTCCTTGGTGTTTTATTTTTTTAATAAAAACGAAATATTTTGTTTTTGAAGTTTTAACGTTTTGTTTCGGAGTTGTACTGTTTATACTTTATATATATATATATATATATATATATATATATATATATATATATATATATATATATATATAATATTAATTAAAAAAATAGTTCAAATCTAAAAATAAAATTATTTAGAATTGTGCAATTTAATCTAAAAAAGACACAATAAAATAATTTTTTGAACAAAATTATGAACATGTATAATATTACGAGAATATCATCATCAATCTCGCAAGCTCATTACATTCTTTGTTTGTTCTGAAATTTTAACATAATATATATAAAAATATCAAGAGACTCTTTGTAATATTTTATCTCTCCAACTGTTCTGAAATTTTAACATAATATATATAAATATGTCAAGAGAGTCTTCGTAATATTTTATCTCAATCTAATAGTCGAATTAAGAGATATGATTGATATTGTAAATTTTTTATTATTTAAAAAAACATTGCTTGGCCGAAACGAAAGGGAAGAAATGAAACCGGAACGTTCCAGTCAAAAATTTCCGGAACAGACCGAAATTTTAAACAAGGTAAAAACTGCTTCGTTTTATCTTGTTTTTTTAACTGGTGCAAAATGTTTCGTCCGAAACGAAATGAAATCAACAACACTGATTTATAGAATCAATATAAAATGTATATGGATATTTTGATTTGAACTATATGAAATCACAAAATAGATTTGCATGTGGGATGTGTTCATGATAGAAAAACTAAGCAAATGCTAGATAAGAAAGAAGAAAATGGCGTGTGCTGTGCATTGATCTTCTAACTTTATACAAAAAAAAAAAAAATGAGGTTTTCTTTTCAGCTCTATGCAGTATTGCCTTGCCTAGCTTAGCATGCTTTTCTTTGTTCTAGGAAGAATCTTCCTTGACTTTTCACCTTCTCTTTTGATGAAAGACTTTTCACCTTCTCTTTTGATGAAAAAACAATGTAGATCGTGCTGAGAAAACTGCAGGGTTTTGGCAGCAGATTCTTCCTGATGTTTGCTGGGCTGGCCTTTCTTGCTTTGGATTGAGGGTTTCATAATATAGCAGTAGAAACGGATTAAAAAATAATATAAATTATATTTTTAAATTTTATTTATTTTTAAGTTTTTGATATGATATTAGAATTTTGTTGATTCAGTGATAATGAATTCAAATTTTATCATCCTTATTTTATTTGATAAAAATCAATTATAAAATAATATGTATTTGTATACAAGTTTCAAGCCCAATAAAATTTTATTTAAAAAATATACTAGAAAATAATATAAATTATATTTACGAGTATCATCTAATAATTTAAATTTTTAAATAAAATAATTACTCGCGAGTCTCCGGCCAGTTCCTTGCGTGATGGGGCATCAATGTCAACCTCTTCTCCCTCTCTGAGAAGGAAATATTTTTATTTTTTATTTTTTTACCCGCGGCTTGGCTCTTCTCAGGATATTTTTTTAGAGCTGTAGAATGTAAGATAAAGCCTTCGCTTGTATATAATAAATATAAGTTCACTTGATTTATTATTAATAATTTTCTTATGTTTGCTCCCTCTCTCATACCAGGGGATGTTTCGGAATAAAAAATATTTTTATATTTTTAAACTATTTTCAGATCATTTAAATATAATTATATATCATTTTAAATTTTCTTCAAATATCGTCACCATGCTGATAAAGATGGGGCGACTGAAGGGAGCTTAGACTATACATGCATGCATGCATTCATATTGAAAAACTTGAACATTGAAGAAAAAGGAGTGGTAGCAGAAGAGAAATGTCAGGTCATGGAAGGAGGCCGTATTGAATAAGGGGAATGGACTTGCATATTCAACACGTTCAAACTAACGTGTTTTTAGGTGCTCACTAAACTCCATATTTTTTTAGTCATTTTTTGTACATCTGAATTAAACGAGTTAAATCCTAGTTATTTGAGATGAGTATGTTTTGGCTCGAACTCAAAATTTGCAAAACAAATCTTAAGTTCTTTGTCACCACACTACGCAACTTGCTCTTACAAGATTAGTACCGTCATAACTTTAACTCAAGATTTGCAAAACAAATCTCAACTTCTATGACACCACACCACGCAACTTCCTTTTACAAGATGAGTATGCCCTGACTCGAACTCAAGATTTGCAAAACAAATCTCTAGTTTTTTGTCACCACACCACGCAAATTGCTCTTGCAAGATGAGTAATTCGAACCCAAAATCTGCAAAACAAATCTCAAGTTATTTACCACCACACCACTCAACTTACTCTTACAAGATGAGTAAGTCCTGATTCAAATCCAAAATCTGCAAAACAAATCTCAAGTTCTTTACCATCATACAACGCAACTTTAAAACTTTGACCGATTGACTTGTGTTTGCTGTAGGAGTCTTCCTCCTAAATCAAACTCTCCCTGTCATTCTCCCTTCAATTTTGCTGTAGCCGCCATACTTCCTCACGACATTCTTCGTTTTTATATGTATATATATCTTTCAAAGTCACTCTCTTCATCCATTATTCAAACTGTGCCACCTACTTTGCCCTAGTTTTACTTGGTCAACTCATCATCGACCTGTGACGGCAGAAGTTCTTAAGCCCTACTGTAAGCTTGCGAAGACAAGTCCTTAATTAATCGCAAGTCCTTAATTAGAGCTTAATTAATCAGACCATTAAGCATTAAATGCTTTGCAATCACTTCACTTGGACAGGAGATTAGAATAATTAATCTGCCCATGAAAGATTCCCTGGGTAAATCTAAGCAAGGAATCAGTACTTCATAAATTAAATAAAAATACAAAAGCAGCAGAATCAGTACTTCACCTAGTGGACGATAGTATCTCTCTATTTACACGTTATCATAAACTACTTCGTGTGGGAAAAATGAAAATCACTCACCACGCAAGAGAAGTATTATTTATTACCAAAAAAACCTTTGAGGTCCTTATATATAAATATATTAAATAAAAAAATATAATTAATGTGAAGGCCTCGAACACCGCACTTTTTAGCTATGTGCAATAAAATTCACTCCACGATATTAAGATATTATTTTAAATTACGTTTTAAAAGCTTTTTTGAAATTTTATTATTTATTTTAAATTAAAATTTTTGATATTTTTAGATTATTTATATCAAAAATAATTTTAAAAAATAAAAAAATATCATTTTGATACATTTATAAACAAAAAAAATTTAAAAGCAATTTCAACTACAATGCCAAAAAATAATTAAATATCCCAGCTGCCGGTTCAATTCAAAATTAATGATATTAGAAGTTATTTTTGAAAGTTTTTATATATAAATATATTAAAGAATATATTTTTAAAAAAATTATTTTTAACTTTAGCACATCAAAACAATTCATAAAAACTAAAATAACTTTTTTATTTAAAATAAAATCTTGCTATCTTTTTTTGATTTTTTTATAACTTTTTCTTTAAAATAAAATCTTACTGTCTTTTTTTAATTTTTTTTATAAGATATTAAACCGTGAATTTCATAATGGACAAGAACAGTATTTTCCAACCAAGAAAAACCCGCATAAATCCAATAAAATGGAACAGCATTTATTCACTTTTGGGGAGACCAACCAGGTGCCTAAAGGCAGAAAGGTCCCATACTTTTATGCCCTTAAATTTTAATTTTTCACTCATTCATGCCCCTACCTTTTCAAATCCTGTGATGTAGAGCCCATAAACAAAACACCACTTTCCTCTCCTCCTAATTTCAGTCTCCCAAAAGCAACTTTATACGAGGTGTCTGTGATGGTTGTTATGGTTATTTTTTAAATTATTTTTTTATTTAACATTATATTAATTTTTTTTATATTATATATTATCATCATATATATATATAAATGATCTAAAAATATTTTTTTTATTTAAATAAAAAATAAATAAAAATCAAATTTATTAAAAAAAAACATATTTTGAGTGCTTACATACTTATATCCCTACCTTAAATTTAGTAAAAAAAAAAAAGGGTTTAAAAGTATTATTTTACATGGTATATCAAGAATAAAAAAGAAACATAAAAGTAGAAGCTTAAGACAAACATAGCTTTATTTAGGTAGTGCTTTTACGCGCGTAGCACCATTTTTTTTTTAATTTCTTTTATTCTTTATTAACTTTGAATTAATTTTTTTATTTTGATGTTTTTAGATTAACTTGTTTATACATTGAATTATATATTTTTTTTATTTCAAATTAATTTATTTTTTTAGATTATTGTAATATATTATTGTTAATAATAAAAAACTATTTTAATGTATTTTTAAACAAATAATATTTTAAAAACAATAACATGTTTTTAAAGAAAACAAATAATAATAAAAAAGAAAACAAAAACCTGTCCACCTGAAAACTGACAATTGGCAACTCATTCGCTTCTTAGTGGCCTTCCTGTAAATATTTCAAACTCCATGTCTTAGTTTTTCGATCTATTTCTCAGTATCTGCACTGTCTCTCCAAAAAATATAAGCTTACTTAACTTCTTCGCGGGCTTAAAAATTCTCCGTCTCCCTCTCTCCCTCTCTAGATTTCCCCGTTCACGCTCGGTTCTTTCTCCGATATGTAATACTAATGATGTTTTCTTTTCTTTTCATTTATTAATTTACACAACGCTGTTGTTTCGAATGCTGAAATTTTAACAGAATCTCAGTCTGCCGTTACCGGAAAATCACTCCGTTCCAATTCCTGATGTACAGAACCTAAACCAATGGGCTGTGTTCTCAGCATGTACAACGCCAGGCGTCTCCAGAGTCGTGGAGGACCCTCTGATCATGGCCGGAGCTCCGATGAACAAACCGTCACCGATGCCGATAACGCCGAAGTGAGGGTTAAGAGGGAGAAAACAGCAACGATGAATACAACATCAACAACAACGCAGAGGCGGAAGGCAACAAGGGACACCGGCGATTTCCAGGTGAAGGATGTTCAGGGGAAGCCGGAACGCCGGGGACCACCCCCTGAAGCTAGTTTGAGGTGTCAGCAAGGGTGGCCGTCGTGGTTAATGGCGGTCGCCGGTGATGCCGTCGGCGATTGGACACCTCGCCGAGCCAACACGTTTGAGAAACTTGATAAGGTAAATAAAGAAACTTAAACCCATGTTTAATTATTTTAATTGCATTTATTGAATTATTAACATTTTTTTTTAATCTTTTTTTGAAAATTTTAGATTGGGCAAGGGACGTATAGCAATGTGTATAAAGCAAGGGATTTAATAACAGGAAAGATAGTGGCTTTAAAGAAAGTGAGGTTTGATGATTTAGAGCCAGAGAGTGTTAAATTTATGGCAAGAGAGATTCTTGTTTTACGAAGATTAGATCATCCAAACGTGCTTAAGCTTGAAGGTTTGGTTACGTCAAGAATGTCATGTAGTCTGTACTTGGTTTTTGAGTACATGGAACATGATCTTGCCGGGCTGGTGGCACGCCAAGGGGTCAAGTTCACTGAGCCTCAGGTACATTGTTTGCTAATTTAAGATTGTGATATTTTGTGTCGGTTGTTTCAACTTTGCTGTAGTTTGTTGTGTAATGTGAGAATTAATGGGATTTATGGGTGGTTTGGTGTTGATGGATTTGGCTTTATGAGGCTATTGGAATGTTTTGGGTTGTTTTTTAGCTTTTGGGCGTGTTGTACTTTATTGTTCTTGTATGCTTAACTACTTGTGGATATGCTTGCCTCTTTTTTTTCTTTTCTTTTAATTTGCCTGTGAGCTCTGATGTTACTTCAATCCATCTCCAAGGCTATGGGGTCCCATTATCTAGTAGCTTGCATGTCTAACTTTGTTTATTTGTGATGTTATGGTGCATAGAGCCTTCATATGATTAACATGATGTTTTGTATTATTTTGGAGCTTGAAGATTCCTGGAAAGTTCAAACTTTTCATCGCCACATGAAAGAATACAGAAATTCCCCTTCTTAATTGACTTCTCATTTTTTGAGAGGACCGATTGACTTTTCATCTTTAAAAGTGAACAAACGCAAAAAGAAAAATTAACTCCAAGATTTGCTACTTTTTGTGGCATTGGATAATTTGATTGTTTAGCCACTCTGCTAATACTGAACACTTCGGCTTTGTTTAGTTGGATTTTAATTTCTGGAGGCTCAGTGGGAAAATGAATGTGAATGCCAATCTTCATGTAGCTGTCAATGTCAAAAGTATTAATCAAAACCAACTGATTAAAAGTTTATGGATGCTGAACAAAAAATAGCAACCCAGGATTATTTTTTTTCATGCAATAAATCTTTTTGCTATTTAAATTAGGAAAGATCCAGTGCTTCTTATTTTTAGCAGAAATGCAAGCCCAATTGAGATGCTTTTAACTGACCAGTACATTTCTTGATTTATTCCCTGCGCAGGTCAAGTGCTACATGAAGCAGTTGTTATCTGGGCTTGAGCATTGCCACAACCATGGTGTTTTGCACCGGGATATCAAGGGTTCCAATCTGCTTATTGACAATGAAGGAGTTTTAAAAATTGCTGATTTTGGACTGGCTACTTTTTATGATCCAGATCGCAAGGTTCCTTTGACCAGTCGAGTTGTCACCCTCTGGTACCGCCCCCCTGAACTTCTTCTTGGGGCCACTAATTATGGTGTTGGTGTTGACCTCTGGAGTGCTGGATGCATTTTGGCTGAGCTACTTGCTGGAAAGCCAATAATGCCTGGACGGACAGAGGTATTGTTTCTCTCTCTCTCTCTAGCATACTAGGTTAAAGATTTGAATGCAAATTCATTTGTTTTGCTTGAATGATGGATTTGTCACAACTGGAATCTTCCCACAATATTTTAGGTTTCTGCTAATGATTAGTGTAGATGTGCATCTATGCCCTAATTAATATGAGGTTGTGATGTCGAGTCATATGCTCAAACATGGAAGCTAGGTTTGAGATAGTAGGAATAGTAAGACGTGAGGAATAGCCCCTACCTTTATTAATCTTCTAATGCTGTTAGTATTACAGAATAGCTTGGTCTACTGGATTATGTTATGTAGATGTTGAACTTTGTCAGGGAAATTGATTGCACCAAACCAGGTAATCTGATGCCTGGAGAAATCTTCAGTCGTCTGAGCTCCCAACCATGGAATGTTCTGTTATCAAGAAACGTCAGGCATAGTAGGTTAAATCAGTACACCTTCAATGATTGTATCTTGCATTATATTGGTTTTGGAGCTTGTATAGCTTTTAGTAACTTGGCAGTATTATCTCAACCATTCTTCATTGTTTCTATAGATGATATTGTTGCATTAGTTACTCTCTTTAAGCTGGCAGGTTCACTGTTCACAGTTGAGATTTACTTTTCAATTCTTTCTCTGTTTAGGTCGAACAACTACATATGATATTTAAGTTATGTGGCTCTCCATCCGAGGAATATTGGAAGAAATCCAAATTGCCAAATGCTACACTTTTTAAAACCACAGCAGCCATACAAACGATGTATAGCAGAAACCTTCAAGGATTTCCCGCTTCTTCTCTTCCTTTAATTGAAACTCTTCTTTCGATAGATCCTGATGATCGAAGTCACTGCCACTGCATCTCTAAATAGTGAAGTGAGTAATTTTAACATAATTATTTTCCAAGCTAGTGTATATCTATTTGCTTTATATTCTGTGAACTTTCAAATTAATATTTATTGTTTAACACAAGGACTTGGGTGATGTATTTTTTGCTACCCTTTACTTTTTTCATAATTTTTTAGTTTCCCACAGCTTATTTCTGGATTCATATTATGCAATATAAAGTGTAATCTTGTCATTTGTTTTTCTAACTGTAGTTCTTCACCACCAAACCTTATGCGTGTGAGCCGTCGAGTTTGCCTAAGTATCCACCCAGTAAAGAATTGGATGTGAAGTTGAGAGATGAAGAGGCAAGAAGGTTAGTTTATTTGTCTTTCTTGCCTACCATATTTATGTGCTGAAAGATGATCTTTAATTATCTATTTTCCTTCTCAGGCAAAGGGGCCCAGGTGGAAAAGCTAATGCTGTTGATGGTGCCAGAAGAGTAAAAATACGTGATCGGCCTGCTCGGGCAATCCCAGCTCCAGAGGCCAATGCAGAGAATCCAGCAAGCTTAGATGTATGTAAAAGACTATCTTGTTACCTTTATAGTACTTGTTTCTTTATTTAGCTCCTTTTGCTGCAAGATGCAGGAACCTAGCCACCCCTGAATCCATCCATCTTTACATCTTGTTCATTCCGTGTCATTTCATTCTTGATTAGTTCCTAGGTAGATATTTAATTGGTTGTCTTGTAGACTTTTTGTGCAAGTCTAATTGAGGTTGCTTTTGTGATATCCCTTCTTGATCTCTTTTAGGCTACCACACTTTTCCTATCGCTAAAAAACCATTGTCAATCACAGGTCTTTGTTATATGATGACATCCACTTTGGTCTAGGCATCTTAGGTCAGCTGTCAAATCATATTGTCAGAATTGTCAACTGGTTAGGTCCTATACTTCATGATCTGCAGATGCCATTCGTTCTTTACCCTTCCTGGTTTTCCAAAGTAGAGTGTGACTTGAAATTCTCATCTGCTTGATTCTTTCCAGAGATGGAGAGCCATGACACAAGCAAACGCCAAGAGCAGGAGTGAGAAATTTCCACCTCCTCATCAGGATGCAGAAGTTGGACATCCCAAGGAAGCATCACATAAAGGTGGCCCTGTTTCATTTGGCCCATCAGAATCTTCCTTCAGTTCATCAGTATTCGATTCAAAATCATCATCTATTAAAAATGCTGGAGCCATTGGAGGTCCTTCCAGGAGAACGAAAACCAATAAAGAAGACCTCCAGATGGCTCAATCTCAAAAATCTATCCGTCCGTTTAATCCATCATCAGTTGGGCTATCAATGAATCAATTATTCAAGGGTAAATCTGTAGTTTTGGGCAATCAGAGGTAGCAAAAAATATGACTTGAAAGTTTTCCTTTTGGATAAGGTGTTTTAGTTTCCATTTTGGTTCTTAATTGTCTTTTGTTTTTGTTTAACAATTATTGCTTCCATTCATTTTGACCTCATCATATAAAGTGTATAATCTACACAACAGAGGCCATGGTGAGCCAGTGTATAATCCACTCCACTTTTTTTGTACAGTTGTTGGAATTGGACGCTTTCTAAATTAAGATTACAAGTGTTCTTCCTCATTCATCTTGATTGACTGTAAAACTTGATTCATTCATAGATATTCTGCGCCTTTGAACTTGACATTGTTACCCTAGCTGGATTCAGATTGTGTTTTGTTCATGAGGCGCCAAGAATATTCTTTCCTTGTTGCATGATAACTCAACTTTTTCTGAATATCCTCAAAAGGATTCTTCAGTTAACTTCATTGATATTGTGTTTGAAATGAAACCGATTACTGTAAAACTACGTTGTTTTTATCCTCAGGAAAATCGTGAATACTAGAGGAGGGAAAATAGTATGGTAGGACAGGGAGGCGTAGATTTCCAACCCAAAAAACATAGGGTTTGACCTTGGAAAAAGGGCTTGGATCATCAGGTTACAGCTTCAATTCATGGTCAACAGGTCTATATATATATAGTTCGGTTGGCTGAAAAAAGCTAGCCCAAGGTAGGTCGGCTGCGAGCTCAAAATTAATTTGTGTGTGTGTTGTGTTATCGTCTTCCTTAGTTGTTAGGTAAAGGAATCAAATGTCTTAGTAAAAGGAATATGAAAAATTACAGTTAATTTATCTCTTCTCTTGAGGAGTAAATTAATAAATGATTATAATTCCAAAGTATAGGTTAAGAGAAAATAAGTTTGAGCAGAGAAAATTATCTGTATATTTAGTTGCTTCGCACAGAAGTGATGGAAAATTTTTCCTTCTTGCTTTTCTCTTAAACATTTGAGTGATGTATTTTTTTATTATCAATATTGTTATATGGTTTAGTTTGTGCGCATCTCGACTAATCTCACGGGTCTGAAATTAATGAGCATATAAACCTTAGTAACCATAATAATAACAACTACATAACTTGATCCTAAAACCATAAGAAAAAGAAACCTTTTAATTTCAAATTCTTTACCACTATACCATCTAGATTTGAGTGATGTTTTGTTTGGATAACAACTTTCATAACAAGTCTTCAAGGGACGTGATGTGATGACAAAAAAATTGAGATTTGCATAACAACTCTCGAGTTTGAGTCAGAGCATACATTTCTTGTAAAAATCTGAGATAATCGAGATTTTATTCGCTTACCTAGACCCATAAAATACACTTTTTGTGGATGAGGTTCCCTCGAATAAAAAAATATTCATAACAAAATATTAAAAAAAGGGACAATGACAACCTTTTATTCTTGTCTCCTTTCTTTAAGAGAATGGTCCTTTTTTCAGTAATTTCTTATTCCATGGTTTAATAAAGTTATTATTGAAATCTCAAAATATATGCAAAAACCAAAAAATAACTTATTTTATGCTAAAACATGAATTTATTCTTAAGTTATTTGGTCATATGCAACACACAACAACGATAACAAAAATATTTTGATATAATTATTTTATTTCAATTTTTGTAAAAACATGTCTAACAAAATACTGAAAAAAGAAGAAGTTAAAAACTAAAAAAAAAATATAAAGGTCCTTAACCTGAGTGTTGGGCTGGATGGGCTTAGTCCACTGTCAGCCTGGTTTTGGTTTAGTTGGGCCGACTAAAGACCCACATATTTTTTTTAAAAAAAAATACACGGGCTGGACCTCAGCTCAGCCTGTTGGCAGCATTTGCCAGCGGTCGCAAGACGTGAAATCTTGCATATGAAAATAAAGTAACAGAAGATGATGAGTGCTAATTTATTTATTTAATTATATATATATATATATATATATATTAAATGCATCATTTAATACACGAGACTTGAAGAATAGAATAGATGACGTGCTCCATGAAAGAGTCAATAAGATGAGACATGTTGTGGTCAACATCATGCTCTCTTTGCATCACGAAAGATTTCAAGAAGTTTAGGAGATTGAGCATCTTAAAACGGCATTAATGGATAATAAGATTGTTGTCCATGAAGGAGGATATTTAAGGGTGTTTGACACTCTAATTTAAAATATTTTTAAAATAATTGTTTTTTTATTATTTTAAATTATTTTTTTTTAAATTTTTAAATTTTTTTAATATATTTTTAAATAAAAAATATTTTAATAAATAACCTCAACAATACTCTCAAATTAATTTTGTTTGATTATGAATTGAGTTGAAATAAAATTAAATTAAAGGCCTCAAAAAAAAAATCCAAGATACATCGAAGACTTGTGCGGTGGAACCAGTCCAAAGGTCGCATTAAATATTTATTTTCGTACAAAGAGGACTAACGATTCCTCTTTTCGATGTCTTTAAAGCCCTTTTCAACCATATAACTACTTCTTGACTACGTTTTCTACCTTCCACCACAACTTCTCTTTTCCTAGTACAATCATGGATCAATCGATGTCTGTTATTAAAATTATATATTTTTTTATTTTTTAAAAATTATTTTTAATATTATACATAAAATATAAAAAATATTTAATTTAAAATAAAAAATAAAATAAAAATATTTAATTTTTATTAAAAATATTTAATTTTTATTAATTTTTTTTCCAAAGCCATTTAAAAACTACTGAATATATAAGGTACCGTTTTTCTTATAAGTTTTAGTTTAATAAATAATTCTTCCAATGTTTGTACAGGGAACAATCAGAAACATATTTTAAAATTTATTTTTTTGTTAATTAAGAAAATATAAAGTCTCTGTCGGGTTGAAATAGATCTTGTAGATTATATTAAGGTCTTTATGGGCCAACTATAAACCTGATTTTCATCGTTTTTTTGACCCGGCTAAGGCTTTAGGTCAACCCGTCAAGCTAGATGAAGTCGAATAAATAGATCTTGAGTTGAACCTGTAGAGCATTCGGGTCTTTATGGGCTAACTATAATTCTTGTTTTCATTATTTTTTGACCCGACTGAGGTCCTAGATCAACCCGCCAGGCTAGATCAGATCAAATAATTATAGTTATAAGAATTTTCTATGCTAAAAATAATCTAATTTGCTTAAAAATAACAGTTTACATAAATATTTAAGTATAATTAAAAGAGAAGGATAAGTCTATTTTTCACGTTTTTTTTCCTTTTTTTTTTCTTTTGTTATTATTATTATTACAAGTTTCCTTCCGTGAAGGAGTCTTTATAGTCTTCTTCCTCTCCCACTTCACTGATCACTGCTACCACCACTACTAGCAAACTCCTCTTTCCTTCAAAACCTCCCACTTTCTTCCTTCTGTAACCACTCAGCTTCTTGTTTTTGTTTTTTTTCTTTCTGTTTTCAAGAGCAAACATGGAAACTCCTGAAGAACACATAGAGCGCTTAAGAGCATCGACATTCTCAATCGGACGAGAGAGAAACCCTCTGGCTCCCATGCTTGATCAGGCTGTCAAGTATCTCTCCGCTGAACTTTACGCCAAAGATGTTCACTTTCTCATGGAACTCATTCAGGTTTCTTCCTCCTTTCACTCCCTTTTTGTTTACTGTTTTTCTTCGTCTTCTTATGTTTTTGTTTTCGTTTCATGATGACAGAGATGTTTACTGTGCTTTATGCTGAATGTTCTCCTTTAATTGTTTTCTTTTTCGCTGACCTATTTTCTCTCTCTCTCTCTCTCTCTTGTATTGGCTGATTTCTATGGTTGAACCATGCACTTTACTTTCGTGTTAAATTCTGGATCTTCTAACACGAAGGTGAACTTTTCCTGCACAGAATGCTGAAGACAATGAATACCTGGAAGGGGTGGATCCTTCACTGGAGTTTGTTTTAACATCTCGTGATATAACAAACACCGGCGCGCCTGCTACTTTGCTGGTGTTCAATAATGAGAAGGGCTTTTCTGCAGAGAATATCAACTCGATTTGCGCTGTTGGAAATTCCACCAAGAAAGGGAATCGGAAGCGCGGTTATATTGGGGAGAAAGGTGCTTTTTTTCTTGCTCTATTATTGCTTGTGAAGTGTGTTTTATAAAGCTGTGCACACTTGCTATGTGTTTGCTTGTTGTTATGCGTGACAAACGTAGAAACTTAAAGCATGAAATTGGAAAATTAATTTCACTGAATAAGAAAATTTTATAGGCTACCTGTTTGCTTGTTGCTTGTGGGATGCGTATCTAATGTAGAAACTTAATTAAAGCATGAAATTGGAAAATTTCACTGAATAAGAAAATTTTAAATTACAAGCAGATTGAATACAAGGTTTTATTTGGGAGTGCGTTTGAAAAATACTTTTTTTAAAAAAATATTTTATTTTATTTTGATTTTTTTTAGTATTTTAGATCATTTTTATATTTTTATATACTCATATAAAAAAAATATTTTTTTTAAAAATTATCATTTTAATATATTTTAAATAAAAAATATTTTAAAAACAACCGCAACTCTTGATAAAAGCTTTTATGCAGATTTGAGTTGCCCGAGCTAAAGAACTAAACTAATATATTATCAAAGAAGATTAAAATTTTAATTAGATTTAAATTTGAAAAAGATGTTGATTATTTTCATGGGTTTAAACGTGTCCGACTATTATGGACTAGTGGTCCATCCACCATCTACTTTGCCTCATTTTTCCAAACTTCATCCCTACCGTCTAAATATTATATAAATTTAAATTGTAAAATTATAAGTAAAATATTTTTATAAAAAATTATATTTTTATAGAAAATTTTAAAATTATAAGTAAATATTTCAAAATATAAATAATACAATTATGTCTATGAAACTTTATTAGTTAAGGTTCATATATAATTTAAAAATACAATACAAACAATACGATCATGTTCATAAACTTTATTAATTAAAGTTTATATATGATTTAAAATAATTTAAAAATACAATACAAAAATGAAAGCAGAAAAAAAATTAACAAAATAGTATATGAAGGCCATCAAAATAAAACCAGTTTATGATTTGAAATTGCAATGAAAAAAAACCTAATGTAAAGCTTAGAAAATGCCAATGCCACTGTTTTGAAGCTAGTGTTGTTTTTTTTTTTTGAATAAATTCAAAGGTATATAGAAGAAATGGATGTACATGAGAAATAGGCTGCAATAGCCCGAAAGCAGGAGAGAAGAGACATCCCTCTACCCTCCCTGCGCACAAAACAAAAAGGACCCCAAATGGGCTAAAACAAAACAAGCTGAGGAGCTAGCCAACAAGGCCTAGAGCCCTACCGAAACTAAGCTTAAACAAATCTAAATGAAGAAGACAAAGATAAGGAACGGCCCACATGGCCTAGAACCTTACAAAAAAACCTGGATGGAAAGGCCTAACCGTAAGGGGCCTGCCTATACACTGCACAAAAAAGCATTCCCGAGCAAGACGAAACCTCCTTGCTAATTCCTCCCTTGCGATCTCCGAAGCTTCATTCATCCCCGATATTCCAGACGGTCCGGACTTGCGCCGGCAAGTCAACCCGGTTTGGGTGATTAACAAGGTTGTCACGAATGTGGTGATAAATGTCCTCACTGATGTTGATGGCCTCTTGGAAACGATGTTGAAATATTCTCCTGTTTCTTTCCTGCCACAAGTGGTAGACCGTAGTGGCCAAAATAGAGGGGCCTATCAAGTTGCTAATCGATCGCCTGTTCTTATACCTCTGAGCTGTCCATTGCAACAACTGATGCCATTGGAGCGGAGGCCAATAAGTGCGAGACCGGCTAGCAATCGTCCGCCACACTTGAGCCGCAAACCCACATGAAGAAGAACAAATGATCATGTGTCTCGACTTCTTGGTTGCATAGCTTACAAATTCTGTCCACCAAACCCTCATTGTGAAGTCTATCCATCGTCCTTAGCCTCCCTCGCATTGCCAACCACAGGATGAAGGAGTGCCTGGGCACATGGAGAGGATGCCAAAGAAGGTGGCTTAGCTTACTTTTAGGTCTGCTATCCCTTAGCATATGCCATGCCGAGTTAACTGTGAACTTCCCCACACCATTGGCTTGCCAAACCACCGAATCCCCTTGCATTATCCTAGGCTGGAAGTTGATTTTGCTCCATAGAGCCTGATGACATCTATCATTTCCAATGAAATTCCACCTTCCTGCTACTATGATGTCAGCTACCCGTGCATTCCATGGTAGACTGGTTGTTGCAAGGGTCCGATGAGGAAGCAAATCTACCGGCCTCTCTCCCATTGGCATCCAATAGTCATACCATAGAGAGGTAGTTTTGCCATTTCCTACCCTTGATCTGAAACTTCCTCTACACAGCTCCCTGGCTTGCAAGATCTTTCGCCACGTCCATGATGGGTTGGCTGGAACTGGAATTTGCCAAAATGATCTATCTTTGATTAAGTGCTTTTTTATCCAAGCAACCCACAGAGATTCCTCATCCGTAAGGATGTTCCATATATGCTTGAGCATGGTAGCCCTATTCCACATCCCCAAGCTTTTGATGCCTAGACCCCCCCTCATCCTTCGGAATACAAACCTCCTTCCAGGCCACTTTAGCTCCCCCCGAGGATAGGGATGCCCCTTTCCAAAGAAAGCTCGAGAGAATCCGCTCTATTTGCACAATGGTATAGGCTGGGAGAATAAATTTAGTGGACCAATAAACCTGGATAGCAAAAATGACCGAGTTAATCAATTGAAGTCGTCCCGCATAAGAGAGGGTGGCCGATGTCCATTGCTTAACCCGACCCTTGATCCTTTCCACTAACGGAAGGCAGTCTATATTTTTGAGCTTTGTGGTAATGAGCGGCACTCCTAAATAGGTGGGGGGAGAGCTGGATTTTTGGATCCCCAACAGATTAACAAGAGCATTCTGACCCTGCTCATCTATTCCTGCCAAGAACACTGCACTCTTATGATGATTTAAGCTTAGGCCTGACAACTCTGCGAAAGTGTCCATAGCACCCTTGAGGATGTTCACCGAAGCCGAGTCTGCATGGCTGAAAAGAATTAAGTCGTCCGCAAAACATTGGTGAGTGATGACAGGATTCTTGCATCGCCAATGGTGCTTAAAAGTAGGGGCTTGGGTGGCCTTCTGCAACAGGCCATTGAGACCCTCCATAGCCAAGACGAAGAGATAAGGGGATAGGGGATCCCCCTGTCTTAAACCCCTGTTAGCATTGAAGAACCCATGATCCTCGCCATTCATACTCACTGAATACCAGGGAGATGTTATGCATGTTCTGATCCACTTGATAACAGTTGGAGGAATTGAGATGCTTCTTAGAGCCTGTAAGATGAACTCCCAGCTAATAGTATCAAAAGCTTTCCGAAGATCAACTTTGATGGCACAACGAGGAGCTCCACCTCGCCTGTGGTAGTTATGCATTAACTCTTGCACCAAGAAAATAGCATCTGAAATATTCCGGCCCGGAAGAAAGGCTGATTGGGCTCTGCTGACAACTCCATCAATACTGGATTTCAACTTTTGGGCAATAATTTTGGAGATGCATTTGTAGACCACCGTACAGCAAGAGATGGGCCTGTAGTCATTCAAATGACTTGGATTTCCTGTCTTGGGAATGAGGGCGATCTTGGTGGCTGAAATACAACGAGGCAAATGATTTGTATTGAAGAAATGTCTGATAGCTTCTTTGAAATCTCCCCCCACAATGGACCAGCTATCCTTAAAAAAACAGCTGTTAAACCCGTCAAGCCCCGGAGCCTTATCATCTGGAATAGAAAACAAAGCCTCTTTAATTTCGTCATTTGAAATCGGTCTGAGCATGGAATCACTGTCTTCCCTGCTTACAGTTTTCTGATAAAGCTCATCCACTTCCCCAACATCCCGAGGAGATGGATTATTCAGCAACTTATGACAATACTCAACCGCCAGACTCCCCATCCCATTTTGATCCCTAACTTCTTCCCCTGTCTCCCTTTTCAGGCTCATAATCCTGTTCCTTGTTCTCCTTTGTAGAAGAGATCGATGAAAAAAAGCCGTGTTCTTGTCCCCTAATTGCAACCACTGAACTCGCGAACACTGCTTATAGAAAGATTCTTCATCCGCACACAAGCGATGATAAGAGCCACAAGCCTCCCTTTCCTTATCATTTGCCTCCCTATTAGTTGGATTATGATCCAAAAAAACTTGGGCTGCCTCCCATTCTTCCTTAGCTAATCTAACCCTGGCAGAGATATGCTAAGAGTATCGGCTATGAAAGCTGGTGAGAACTCCCTTGAGCAACCGCAACTTCGAAGTTAGCCTACTGATAGGATTACCATAGACTTCCCCCGCCCAGGCTGCCTGCACTGCATCCCGATAACCCTCCTGATGAGTCCACAAATTTAGGAATTTGAATCTCTTCTTTTGCCGAGGAGGAGGAGGCGTCATGTGAATCATAATAGGACTGTGATCGGATATCCCCCTCGCCTGGAAAGTTGCCATCGTTAAAGGCCATTGCGAAATCAGCTTCTGGTTCCCAAAGGCCCAGTCAAGCTTTTTGAGGATAGTTTGTTCACCACCCCTACCATTGTGCCATGTGAAGTGCACCCCTTTAACTGGAAGATTTATCAAATCTGCGTTGCTCACACAGTTGGGGAAATCATCCATATAGTCGTGCCACTGATGATCCCCTCCTTGTCTATCCATGGAACTCAAAATGGCGTTGCAATCTCCCATTACCACCCACGGGTTGGTGCTGTTGAAGGTTCCTTGCTGAGCAAGGTAGTTCCATAGAGGTTGGCGCTCCACCGGATTATTGAGGCTGTAAACAAACGTAATCCTAGTCGATCTGTTCCCTCCAAAATCACTAACATCACAAGTTATCCATTGAGCAGCCATATGCACCACTGTCAACGTCACTTTCGTTGCATCCAATCCCACCAAAATTCCACACAGGCTGCATAAATGAACATTGGACTGGAATTGCCAACTTTGTAGGCCTAAGCCACATTCAACTGTTGCCATATTAACTGGCAAAATACGAGGTTCTATAAACCCCATGATAATAACATTGTTTTTGTTGATCCATTGCTGAACCTTTTTTTGCTTTTGGGAGTTATTCAGCCCCCTAATATTCCATGCTCCTATGGTCATAACCATTTATTAAGGTTAACCAGTCACAAACCCTACATACCTTCGAGGCCCCTGGCCTCCTTCTTTTTTCGGCTCCCCTTCCTCTTCTTCCCATCCTGAGTAGATTTGGTTGATGTTCCCTCCCACTCTGATTCCTGAATACTCTGAGTGGATGTGGATGTGGCCCCCTCTCCTTCGTTGCTCTGTGTCTTTTTTTGGGTAGTGTTAGGGTTTCTATCATCCTGTCTCTGAGTATCAGCTTGGGGTGCCATGATCATTGGTTTTTTCCCCCTGTCCTCCCTATGTGACTCGTCGCTGGTAGCATGCTCAGATGAGCTTACTTCTTGCTCCACGTGGTTGTCCCCCTCCACAGCCCTACTTCCCTTTGGGTTGCCTGTCCCCCCATTGTTGGTTGATGGTATTTTTCCCTTTGGCTGCTGATGGTTCTCTTTATCTTGAAGCACCTCTGTTGTTTTGTCCTCCCCCTTTGTCCTTGCAGAACAGTTATGGCCAAAACTCTTACAGCCATCGCACCTTGTGGGCTTCCACTCATACTCTACGTTCACCCTCAAAGGTTCATCCTTGAGAGGACTATCAATGTCAAAATGGTGGACAAACGGGAGACCGGCGTCAAGTTCCACACACAGGCGGGCAAATTCCAGGCGCCTACAGTTTATTGTTTGCTCATCGCACGATAAAGGTTTCCCTACCATGCTTGCTGCCAAACTCAGTCCCTGCTTGGTCCATAACGGCAGAGGTAGACCTCGAAGTCTTATCCAAACTGAAAGCTTTGTTACTTTACTCCTGTCGAACTGGAAATCTGGCGTCCATTTTTGCAGGATAATGTGCTTCCCCCCTATCATCCACGGGCCTCTTTCTATCACCTCAGTGACTGCCTCTTCAAGTTTGAAACGAAAGATGTAGAAGCCGTCCGCCATGGTAAGCACCTGTTCAAGACCATGTGGCCCCCATACCTTCTTTGCAATAAGATTGACGACATGATACGGTAAACGGTTACCCGTAAAAAACCCTATCATACATTGAGACCATTGGTCCGTGTTTAGCATTAGCATGTCAGCTGGTATTTTGAGCCGACTGCCAGCTGGTTTCTGAGGGATAGGCTCCAAAGTATGCCTGGTAGTCGAATCGGTGACCCGAACTCTGTCCGCCCATGAAAGTGGCTGGTTGAGGCTTCCTCCTTTGGTAGCCTGTTTTGTGTCCAGTACCGCGGTTGCGTGTTCATGTGTATCAGGTTTGTGGTTAATCAAACCTTTTTGCAGGTTGACACCTGTTGTTTGTTGGTTTTTGTCCATTGGTTTTTTGGGAGCTGTGAAGGAGATGAAACGAAGGAAAGGTTGTGGGGTTTTTGAAAGAGACTAAAGAAAAGTTAAAAAGGCTTTTTGGATGCAAATGGCGGCTGATTTTTCCAGAGAGGTTTTGGATGTAGCTAGCTGGAGAAGATGTAGAGAGGGAGGTGATTACCGATGCCGAGAAGGATCCCAAGCTGCGGCGATCCCAAGCTGCGGCGTCATTTGGGGTTTGGGTTTTTGAGAGCTTATCTCTCTAACATCTCTCTATTTTTTTCGGAAACTAAGTGTCTAGTGTTGTTAATCCTTGAGCATACGATAAATTTATAATAAATGCTATGGAATTAGAAGGGTTATTACATATATCTAAAACAGAATGGATCGGTTACTGTAGCGCTAGACTCATTGTCACTATTTACTGGCAATTTGCTCCGGTGCTTCGCGCGCGCATGAGCTCCTTTTTTTTTCACAGGGCTTCTTTTTCTAATATTCACGGTGGAAATGACAAAGGATTGGTTGTGGCCGAGCGGTTTGTCCGATCGCTGTATCGGCGCGCGCGCGCGAGTTCGAGTCGCTCAAACTGCAAAACCGATTTCGTTTAGTTTTTTCATTTTTTTTGCTTTTGCTTTTGCTTTTTTTTTTTCTCTTCCGGACGACGTTTTTCTTTTTCTTTTTTCATTTTATTCGTTTCTTGCATTTCTTTCTTGCTTTCTCATTACTTTTTTTTTTTGTTTTTTTTCTAATTATTTTTTTTCTTGCCTTTTTTGTTTCTGTTATTATGTTTTTTTCCTAAATTTTTTTCTTTATATTTTCTCATGACATATTTTTTTTTGCTGGTTATACTTTTTTTTTCAACTTATATATATTTATTTTGTATAATCAGAGTGTTTGACAAGCTTAAACGTATCATGAATGCTTTTTTATTACTTTTCTTTTTCTAATTATTTTTTTTTCTTGCCTTTTTTGTTTCTGTTGTTATGTTTTTTTCCTAATTTTTTTTCTTCATATTTTCTCATGAAATATTTTTTTTTGCTGGTTATATTTTTTTTCTGACTTATATATATTTATTTTGTATAATCAGAGTGCTTGACAAGCTTAAACGTACCATGATTAATCCTCAGATTCAATTTTTTTATAGATTTTTTTTTCCGGATTATATTTTTTTTTCATGAAATTTTTTTATCTGGTTATATTTTTTTCTTTTTTCAACTTATATATATATATGATCGAGGTGTCCGAGCTAGCTTAAATGCACCACAATTAATTCTCGGATCCAATTTTTTTATAGTTTATTTTTGTTTTTTCATAATTTTGTTTTTTTTTTATTATTTTTTTTCCATGAAATATTTTTTTCCTGGTTATATTTTTTAAATTTATTTCTTTTTCTACTTATATATTTTTTTTTGTTTTTTATGATTGGGTCTAGCTATAGCGCGCCACAATTAATCTCCGGATCCTATTTTTTTGTTATAACCAGGGTATCCAGACCAGTTTATGTGTACCAAGACTAATCCTCGGACCCAATTTTTTTGCTAAAGTGTTTTTCTTATATTTTTGTTATATATATATATATATATATATATATATATATAGTATAAGCTAAAATAGCTCGCCCTTTTACTGTAGCAACACTGTTACACACACACACAAAACACTGTGTACTGGATATTTGATTCACTGCTTCGCGCCTACATGAGCTCGGTGGTCTTCTTTTTTTATACAGGGCTGCTTTTTTTGGATTTGCAGTGTAGAAATGTCAAATGGATGGCTGTGGGCGAGTGGTTCTTTGCGCGTTGAAAAATGTTGCGTGTAGGAGTTCGAACCACTCAGCCAACAAAACTGATTTTTTCTTTCTTTCTAAAAACCGGGTTTTTTTAAAAAAATGGTTTTTTTTTCAATAATTGATTGTTGTTGTTTTTTTACAATTTGTTTTTTAATAACTGAGGTGTACGGGCAAAGTTACGCGCACCACGACTAATCTCCAAATCCACTTTTTTAGACTGTTTTTTCCCTGTTTTTTTTTCCACTTATACATTTTTTTCCTGTTTTTTTTATAACCGAGGTGTCCGGGTCAACTTACGCGCACCATGATTTTTTCTTCCCAAGTATATATTTCTTTTGTTCCGGGCCAACGTGGTGCATCACGAATAATCTCTGGACTAACTTTTTTTTAACATTTTTTTTTTGTTTTTTTCCCCCTTATATATTTTTCTATATAATCAGGGTGTCTGGATCAGCTTACACGCACCATGACTATTATTATTTTATAGAATACCTAAAGGAGATTGCAATTCCAAAAAGTGCTTAGTATATATATTTTAAGGTTTTTTTTTTTTTGGAATAGCCGAAGCTAACCACGAGTATCCAGGGCGCTGTGCCTGACTAATCCCGGGGGTGCACAGGCCCTCGGCAAGGAGTTTTCCGCAAGTACACCACAGGTAATTCATGGGCTTCGCCCAAGTCCGATGGCCCCAATGAATTGTTTGCACCTGAGCGGATTCGAACCTGAGATCTCTTTGGGAGCACACCAAAGAGACCAAGGCCTCCTCCGCCACGCCAACCCCTTGGGGTTAATATATTTTAAGGTGCTAATATGAAATAAATAACAGGCATAAAATCAATCAGTTTTCCACATAGATAGAAGCTTAGCGCAACGTGCGGGCAAGTTCGCTCGCTATAAGCTAAAACAAAATGGGTATTTTCCCTGTTCATTGCATTGTTAACCCAGACTCATATACACTGTGGATTGGAATAACAAACACTATATACTAAGATAAGTATTATTTGAATGCTAGGATGAACAACAAAATCATTTGGCTGAGTGGTTAAGTGTGGGGGCCAAATCACGGGAGTGAGAGTTTAAATCTCTCCAGCTGCAAATATTTTTAAAACAGTAAAGAACAATGATTTCACTGTTCATTACTGTTTAGAAAGGTCCTTTCCGTTTGTTTTTTTCTTTTCTTTTTTCAGACTTCTCTTTTGTTTTTTGTTTTTAAATATGGTATCTATGCCAGCTTACGCGCACCATGACTAATCTTCAGATCCATTTTTTTTTAAACATTTTTTCCCTGTTTTTTTTTCATTTATATATTTTTTTTAATGACTGGGGTGCCCGGGTTAGTTTACGCGCACCATGATTTTTCTTCTCATTACTGTTTAAAAAGATACTTTCCCCTTGCACTTTTTTTTATGACCAAGCTTCCTTTTTTGTTTTTTAACATTAATTTTCACTGTTTGAAAAGGTGTTTTATGTTTTTTTTTCTTTTAACCAGGCTTTTTATTTGTTTTTTTAACCGAGGTATCGGTAGCAACTTATGCACACCACGACTAATCTCTAGATCCATTTTTTTCTTACATTTTTCTTCCCTGTTTGTTTTCCCACTTATACATTTTTTTTCCATGAACGGGTGTCCAGGGGTTAGTTCTAGCAGCACCATAATTTTTTTTCTCATTACTTGTTTAAAAGGTGATTTCCCTTTGCAAATTTTTTTTTATGATCGGCTTCATTTTTTTCTCGTTCTTTTTAATAAACAGGGACCTTTTTTCATATTTTTTAATTTTTTTTATAACCGGGGCGTCCAAGTCATCCTTTTTTTTTTAACCGGGTTTCTTCTTTGTGTTTTTTTTAACTAGGGTATCCGTGACAACAAATTTCTAATAAATCATTTCATCTTCTTAGTAAATTTTCTAACAAATTTTATCAAAAAAAAATTAGCAATAGCAACATTCAATCACTTTTTGGTGGAAAAAAACAGTTTTTAATAGATTTTATCAATTATAATTGTACAAATTAAATATTAAAGTAACAAAATACAACACGTATAAAATCAATCAGTTTTCTACATATATAAAAAAAGCCTAGCGCGCAATTCGCTCGTTGGCTTCTAAATCGACA